>CM033645.1:138331297-138359229 GCA_019512145.1 Engystomops pustulosus | reverse complement strand
TTGCAGTCTTTTCTATGCCTGTGTGAATAAAGGTTTAACCTTTTTTCATCATATTGGATGCTGTGGCCTTCTCTCTTTTTTTGGTGATGGAGGTTACCATCCGAGGTAGGAGACTCTGACTTATTAATATCTATGGTCCGCGAACAGTGAGTGAAAGGGTGAATCTATTTACTAAAGTAAAGCCCTACCTTTTCACATCTATTCCTGTGATTATGACTGGTCACTGATCGTGAATGCCGCTAGAACAACCAGTGATAGACCAATTGGTAGAACGTTCGCAAGAGACTCTAAGTTCTTGAACTGCTTGTCTGTTGTGTTTGTAGGATTATAGGTGATAGGAAGCCAAAATGTACTTATTCCTGTGCTGGAAGATCTAGCCTGATAGACTTGGCATTGATGAGTCCAATGGAGGTCATTGGGGATAAGAACGAGACTGGTCCATACTCAGATCACCTGGCCTTATACTTTTGCCTAGGTCCTACTGAGCGGCCTGATATGCAGGGGACTATGGAGACTCAACTTAGCAGAAGCCCTTGGTCAGGAGCATGGCCATTCTCTTCTGCAGTGTGAACTTGAGAGAATGTATTTTTATAACCACATATCTGACTGGTGGGAGGACGTCAAGGAGGAGATCAGGTCCCTCTCAAAGAGACTGTCAGTTAAGAAGGGTAACAGTAAGTACAGCCAGTATCTCAAGCTGTGTAAAGAAATAGAGTCACTGTATTCGGGCGGGGATGAAAAACAAAAAATCGACCGACTGAAATCTGAAATAAAGCAGCACCAGTACAGCCACTACACATCCCTAGTTGTTGAGCGTGACTATGGGAACTTAGGGACGCCTGATCCGTATGAGAATTGCCGGGAACGTGTGACTAAGAACTCGATCACAGGTCTCACTGACTCACAAGTTGTTTTAAAGGAATCTTTGGAGGGTATCCTGGGGGTGGTGAGAACGTACTTTGCTGAGTTATTTCAGAAAAAGGTTTTGGATAGAGGAAAAATGGCTCAATTCTTGGAGGCAACTCCAGGCCCTGAGGGTGCGTTCACATGTTGCAGTTAAAACTGCATCGCAATCAGCTTTGATGTGGTTTTAGGTGTAGTTTTGTCAATTGAACGGGTGAAAGACATGATCTGAACGGGTGAATGACATTTCTGGAGCAGGATTCCCCTTCAAAATCAAATTCACTCATTCAGATCATGTCTTTCACCTGTTCAATTGACAAAACTGCACCTAAAACCACATCAAAGCTGATTGTGATGCAGTTTTAACTGCAATGTGTGAACGCATCCTCACACTAAAGATTTGGACTTTTTCTCCTTTATCAGCAGGAATAACAGAGGAGGAGATTAAATAGGCCATTGATAAGTAGCATCTGAAGAAGGCACCAGGTGCAGATGATATAACAGCTGAATTTTATTAAAAAAAAGCCTAGCAACATCAAGAACTGGGGCCTGTCGCTCTCTTGAATGTCTAAAGGAACTTTTGGCAGGCTGTCAGTACAGCACAGTAAAAGGGTGGAACATCTCTGGAGCAGTCATCTCGATAAGAGAGATGTTTGAGAGATGTAAAGCCCTGAGGTGTGGAAGATATGTTGTAGGTCTCGACCAGGCTAAAGACTTTGACAGGTTTGATCATGATTATTTATGGGCCACTTTGTCAAAGTACGGTATTCCAGGACAATTTATAGATTGGCTAAGAACTTTGTACAGAGAGCTTTCCTCTCATTAATGGTTGGCAGGGTGGCACTTTTGAAGTAGAGGCGGGGGGAGACAGGGCTGCCCTCTGAGTCTTCCGCTGTATGTGTTTGCTATAGACTTGTTCCTGCGATAACTGCAGCGGTGTAATTTGGGAGGGGGGGGTGCAGGGCCCCCACTGCTTGCCTTGTTGCCTATGCAGATGATGTGACTGTGGTGATATCTGAGTCTCGTGAGGTGGAGATGTTATCTGCAGCCATCAGAAGTTATTCGGAGGCCTTCAGGTCTCTGGTCAACCTGGAGAAGAGTAAAGCTCTATGCACATTGGATTCTGCTCCTGGCTTTGATCTGCCACAGTTTGCAAAGGCCCACACCCATATTAACCCTTTCAGGACCTGGCCCTTTTTTGTTTTTTCATTTTCATTTTTCACTCCCCATGATCCATAAAAATCCATAACTTTTTTAATTTTCCATGTACAGAGCTGTGTGACAGCTTATTTTCTGCGTAACAAATTGCACTTCATATAGATGGTATTGAATATTCCATGCCGTGTACTAGGAAGCGGGAAAAAAATTCCAAATGCAGTGAAATTGGTAGAAAAAAGGAATTTGTGCCGTCTTCTTGTGGGCTTGGATCTTACGGATTTCACTATGCACCCCAAATGACATGTCTACTTTATTCTTTGAGTCGGTGCGATTACGAGGATACCAAATTTATATAGGTTTTATAATGTTTTTCCGTTACGGAATTAAACGCAGTGAAAAACCGTTATCATATTTTGATAGATCGGGCATTTTCGGACACGGCGATACCTAATGTGTTTATGATTTTTACTGTTTATTTATATTTATATCAGTTCTAGGGAAAGGGGGGTGATTTGAGTCTTTAGGGTTTTTTATTATAATTTTTTTTTTATGTTTTTTTTTATTTTTAGTATTTTTCAGACTCCCTAGGGTACTTTAACCCTAGGGTGTCTGCACGATCCTATCATATACTGCCATAACACAGTATGGAAGTATATGTGTATTTTACTACTCATACATTACAATGTGCTGATAGCACATTGTAATGCATGGCTCAACCCGAAGTAGCTTCGGGTCTTCGTGAGACCGGAGGCTACCATGGCGATGGATTGCCGCTCCCCGATGACGTCACGGGGAGCAGCGATCCTCGAAAAGATGGCGGCGCCCACGCGCCACAATCCTTTTGAAGCCGCCGGCAGCGATCAGCGGGAAGACATCCGCGATCGGTGATCGCGTGAGCCCTCTCCATGCACCCCATGGCCGACCCGTGACGTGCTATTACGTCACGTGTCGTGAACGAGTTAAGATCCTTGGAGTTAACTTTGGGAGGGAAGATGATGCCAAGCATAATTGGGAAGAGAAGTTGGAAACTGGAAATGCAAATGTTCAGCGATGGAAGAACTGGAGGCTGACCTATAGAGAAAGAGTTACTCTGAAGACTTACCTGGTCCCTGTCTTCCTCTACGTCTCTGTCGACTTTCCTTTGCAAGAAGCTTTCTCCGCTAGGCTCTTTAGCCTGTTCTTCCAAATTTTATGGAGGAGAGAGGGTGGGCTAGATATGTTAAATCTAAGGGGTTTCTTTGACTCCATGTTTCTGAAAGTTCATTTTGGTAGCCTGGACTCCTGTGGGTAAGTAGTGTCAGGGACTGGATATTGCCTTTTGCAGAGTCTTGAGTGCGAGGCGGCAGTCTTACGAGGGGTCGATGGACTCCTGGCTACCTCCCCCAGTATCTGGAGTATGGTCTGAAGTGTGTCAGGATGTGGAAGCTAGAGAAGTCCTACATTGTTAGTTAAACCAGGAGAGACCTATACTATAGGATATGTTGGGCTTTCTTCCACTCCCCATTTGCAATTAGAGACAGTGTAACCACCACTTTACAGAAAAGTGTCAGGCTCCTCAATGGGAAGCAACTTATCCCCAAGTTATTTCATATAGCTTGGTTGTCTCTACATGGGAAGTTATTTGTGAGAGGGATTCTAAAGTTTGTGAGTGAGTAAAGTTTGAGAAGTGTCCCCTGGGGTGTCAGCAGGAGGAGACGATGGCGCATTTAATCTCTGAGTGCTCTGGAAGGAAGTATCTGACTTGCTGAAGATAGGCTGCAATTCCTTGAGTAGCCGGGCATCATCTACGGCGTCCCCTCTCCAGATGGTAATATTGATGCAGGAACCATGCACTTGATAATAACAGTGGGTTTGGGTTTTGGTGCGGGGTGGATGCCCGGAGTAAAGACTGATGTGTTTGTTCCAAGATGGATCTTGGACCAATTTTTCCACGGCAGGAACATCCAATGAAAAATGGATCAGAGTCGGCATATTCGGAGTCCAGAGAGTTATAGAACAATTCTGCTCATGGGAGCAGAGTGGACCAGTCATCCAAAAATCAACTTGTCCATTAGATTGAGGAAGATATGCAGAAGAAAAATCCAGCTTAAGTTGTAGTTGACTACACAACGACCACCAGAACATGGAAACAAACTGGACCCCATGGTCTTAGACAATATGCAAAGGTAGTCCATGAAGCCGGAAGATGTGCAGGAAGAACAGGCTGGCAAGGCGGTGAGCTGACAGCTGGCAGAGGAACAAAGTGGGACATCTTGGAAAACCAGTCAGTTACCACCCAGATGACGGTATTACCCGATGAAGATGGGAGGTCCATAATAAAATGAATCCACGGGCAGCTGGTTATCAGCAATGGCAGAAGACGACTGGCAGGCTTGAGACGCGATGGCTTGTTTTGGGTATAAGAAGTGCAGGAGCACACAAAATGGGTTGCAAAGAAAAAAGAGGGACCGCACAATCTAAGTCCTGCATGATAGTTCAGAGAACATGGTGCTCACAGCCAAAGGTTCTGGTACACAAACCTGGGGTAAGGAACATCGATGGAGGAGGCCACAGCACGCAGAAGGTTGGGTTCCATAAAATGAAGGCTTTATTCACATAAAAGGCATAAAATTCGCGACGTTTTGATTCACAATGAATCTTTCTCAAGAATCTGATGTATCTTTTTGGAGGTCTTTTAGGGCATTACGTTCTTCTTTCGTTAGGTTGGGGTTGGATCTCCCTATCTTAACTCGCTCCAGTTCCTCTGCTACAATCCTTTTGAAAGAATTAATACAGTCATTATTAGACAAATTTGGAATAAATGAAGGTCTTCCTATGGCAAGGTACTCAGGAATCTTTGGATAATTTTATTATATATCTGAATGAAAATGATTTCAACTTGTCATTCATTTCAAACTATGGTAAAAAGAATACTTCTTTCTTAGATTTGGAGCTAATCAAAGAAAATAACACCATATACACTAAAACCTACATTAAGGAAACAGATTGCAATAGCTTCATTGAACATGGAAGCTGTGACTATGTCCCATGGTTAAAGAACATCCCAAAAGGGCAATTTAAACGTATTAAACGTAATTGCACCAAGGTGGAGGATTACAATGAACAGTGTTTACTTTTAAAAAATATAATTTCTTTCTAAGAATCTAAGAGTGAAGCGCCTTGACAGAATTGGAAGAGGAAGGTCCTATCAAAGAAACAAAGCCACTTTCACAGGGTAAAAACAAGATAATAGAGGATAAGAGTAAACCAATTGTTGTTCCTTTTATTACGGAATATACAGGAGATTCCTACCATATTCGACAAATTATTAAGAGAAATTGGCATATTTTAAATTATGACCCGGTGATAGGACCCTGATTGGCGGAACCCAAATTCATTCATCGGAGGTAAAATAAACATAGTACACAATAGCATTAATAACCAAGTTTCCAATGAACATATAGCACATACAGGTTTTTTTAGATGCATTCATTGTAAAGCATGTAGGAGTATAGGTAGAACTAACACTGGAGGTATTCATAATTTTTCATCATCAGACAATTCTTTGACATATGATATTAAACACTTTGCCACTTGTGACACTACCCAAATTATTTATATAATGGTTTGCCCATGTGGTTTGAAATATATAGGAAGAACCATGAGTAAACTAAAAACACGGGTAAATGAGCACTTTAGAAATATAAAAAAAGGGAAGTTGTGATCATTCCTTGTCTGCTCACTATGCACGACACCATCAAAAAAATCCCACAGTACCTCTTTTTTTAGTTTAGAACGGGTTTCTGCACATTGAGGTGTGAGGATTTATTAATTAATAAATTAGCCAAAGGGAGTCCTTTGGATTTTCATTTAAAAACCCTGACCCACTTGGATTAAATGCGGATTTCAAAATCAAATTTTTTTTATAAAAGTCTTTTAGGCTGTTTTTTAATTATCAATATTATGTGTATAATAGCACTTTAACATATGGTTAACACCAATAAGCACTTTATCTTATTATGAGCACTGGCATTTATTAATTTAATTACTACTCAAACATGGGTACCCTATTTGTACGGATAACACATCGGTTTTAAGAATTATTTAAAGTGTTAAATTCATATATTAGAATAATGGTACAGACTGTCTGTTTATTTGAAGATTAAAAGATGAATATGAAAATGTTGTTTTATGGATTATAATTTTTGTATATATAATTTTTGTATAAAAGACATGTATCCCAACACGCCGGTAAGCCCCGGAAGAAGCCATACCAGGCGAAACTCGGAGTCGGGCATACGTTACCGGGCGTGTTTTTATACATTTTTATATTCCGATCCTTGTGAGTATTTTCAATAAAAAAGTTTTAACCAACTGGGAACATACTGCACATATCGTGTGTCCTTTCTCTCATTTGAGTGGCAAATAGAGAGGAGACAAGGAGAGCGGAACGCTTGTGGAGGAAATGGAGTTCCCCGGCGGGAGGAAGGCAGCAGCACAGAAGCTACCGATCGCCTCCGAGATGCTTAGGAGAGATGCTGCGCCGAAGCACCAACTCATAAGGGACTTCAATGTTCTTCTAATTAGAAGACTGATGACGTTGAGCTAAAGCTAAAAATAAAGACAGTCTCCGTATCCGTATCCGCGAGAACTGAGTAGTCTGGAGATAAAGGAGCTTCTGTGGTCAGTATATAGCAGGCACTCTCTGAAGCCAATTTTTGGCCAGTAGTTCTTTTTCCCCTATGGAGTAATTCCACTCTGCAGAGGAAAGTCTTAGAAAAGAACCCACAGATGAGACTTCAGCCCCTGGACCTTTTCTGGGTGAGCACCACTCCAGCTCCCACTGAACTCAATGGCTTCTCCGTAGCAGGCCGTGTGAGAACCAAGCAGAGGCAAAGGCGGACTTCAGCTTAGCGAAAGCTTCTTCAGCCGCTGGAGGCCAAAGTTTAGGCTTCTCCCTGGTCAGCGACAAAAGGAAATAGAAATTGGCAAAGCCCAGGAATCCCCATATAGAACAAGTCCTACTGGGGGAGGCCTGGAGAACCGCAGACAACTTTGTGGGATCCATCTATAGACCCTTATTGGAGATGATGTACCTGAGGAACGGACGGCTCTTCTGATAAACTGGCCCTTCTTGAGTTAACATGAAGGCGATTGCCCCTTAGACGTCTGAGGACTTGTGTACGCGGGACAGGTGCTACTCAAGGTCCATAAGAACACCAGGATATCATCGAGGTAGACCGTGAAAAAAGTTTATAGCAAGTCATGACAAACTCCTGAAAGACCGCTGGAGCATGCAAACGGCATGACGAGATACTCAAAGTGTCCATCACGAGTATTAAGGTGGTCTTCCACTATCGCCTTCACGGAATCGGGAAGAGGTTATATGCCCCTTAGGTCTATTTTGCTAAAGACCTTGGCTCCACTCAAAAAGTTCAGCGATCAACAGCAATTGGTGCATTAATTCACGTTATTTTGTTAAGGCCGTGATGTCTAGGCATGCAGAGTGACCCATCCTTTTTGGCCATAAAAAGAACCCTGTACTGGCAGGAGAAGAGGATTTGCGTATGAACACCCTCTGCAGGTTCTTCTTTACACAGACACAGCCGCGGTTTCTGGCACTGAATGTATATATACGCGACCCAGAGGAGAGGACGTGCCCAGCAATAGGTCTATGCGAAAGTCGTAGGGACGGTTTGGTGGCCGAGTCTCCACTTGCTTCTCTGAGAAGACATTGGCAAAGTCCTATATGGAGCTGGGAGACCCACCAGAGGCTTGGAGGCCAACAGAGAAGATATGGTGGACTCGGGACAAGGTACCACAAAACTGCATGACTGCATTCCAGTCCCCAGCGAAGAACTTCACCAGTACTCCAGTTACGCTCAGGAGCATGTCTTTGCAACCATGGGAGGCCCAGTAGAACAGAAGACGTGGACTGGGGAAGGACTTAGAAGGACAGTCTCTCCTTATGAAAGGCTCCAACTTCCAGGCATAGGGACTCTGATCGATACTGGACTGAATCGCAGAGGACCTGCCCACTGACAGAAGCAATGACCAGCGGCTTCTTTAGATGAACCATGATACTGGGAGACCAGGGAAGCAGCCACGAAATTCCCTGCAAAAATGGAGTCCAGGAAGGCTGAAGCTGAACCGGACGCTTGTTCTATAATTGAGTAGGACTGGAACATTTGGACGAGGAGAAGCTTTGTTCTCACCTAGGGGCGCTTCTCCCAGGAACCATAGGTGCGCGTGTTTCCCGGACGCTGAGGACGGACAGGACACATCTTGAGAAAGTGCTCCGGACTAGCACAATAGAGACATAGGGGGTCATTTACTAAGGGCCCGATTCGCGTTTTCCCGACGTGTTACCCGAATATTTCCGATTTGCCGCGCTTGTACATGAATTGCCCGGGTTTTGGCGCACCGAGATCGTTGGTGGCCGCATCGGGCCGGCATCGCGCACAGAAATCGGGGGGGCGTGGCCGAACGAAAACCCGACGTATTCTGTATTTATATAATGGTTTGCCCATGTGGTTTGAAATATATAGGAAGAACCATGAGTAAACTAAAAACACGGGTAAATGAGCACTTTAGAAATATAAAAAAAGGGAAGTTAGATCATTCCTTGTCTGCTCACTATGCACGACACCATCAAAAAAATCCCACAGGTACCTCTTTTTTTAGTTTAGAACGGGTTTCTGCACATTGGAGGGGTGAGGATTTAATTAATTAATAAATTAGCCAAAGGGAGTCCTTTTGGTTTTTTCATTTAAAAACCCTGACCCCACTTGGATTAAATGCGGACTTCAAAATCAAATGTTTTTTTATAAAAGTCTTTTAGGCTGTTTTTTAATTATCAATACAGGCGGTCCCCTACTTAAGAACACTCGACTTACATACGACCCCTAGTTACAAACGGACCTCTGGATATTGGTAACTTATTGTACTTTAGTCCTAGGCTACAATAATCAGCTGTAACAGTTATCACAGGTGTCTGTAATGAAGCTTTATTGTTAATACTGATTCTTATGACAACCCAACGTTTTTAAAATCCAATTGTCACAGAGGCCGAAAATGTTCTGGCTGGGATTACAATTATAAAATATACAGTTCCGACTTACATACAAACTCAACTTAAGAACAAACCTACAGACCCTATCTTGTATGTAACCCGGGGACTGCCTGTATTATGTTTATAATAGCACTTTAACATATGGTTAACACCAATAAGCACTTTATCTTATTATGAGCACTGGCATTAGTATTAAATTAAATTACTACCTCAAAACATGGGTACCCTATTTGTACGGATAACACATTGTTTTTTAAGAAATTATTTAAAAAGTGTTAGAAATTCATATATTAGAATAATGGTACAGACTGCTGTTTATTTGAAGGAAATTCATATATTAGAATAATGGTACAGACTGCTGTTTATTTGAAGTTTGAAAAGATGAATATGAAATGTTGTTTTATGGATTATAATTTTTGTATATATAATTTTTGAATAAAAGACACGTATCCCAACACACCGGTAAGCCCCGGAAGAAGCCATTCCAGGCGAAACTCGGAGTCGGGCATACGTTACTGAGCGTGTTTTTATACATTTTTATATTCCGATCCTTGTGAGTATTTTCAATAAAAAAAGTTTTTAACCAACTGGGAACATACTGCACTATCGTGTGTCCTTTCTTCTCATTTGAGTGGCAAATAGGAGAGGAGACAAGGAGAGCGGAACGAGTGTGGAGGAAATGGAGTTCCCCGGCGGGAGAAATAGGCAGCAGCACAGAAGCTACCGATCGCCTCCGAGATGCTTAGGAGAGACGCTGCGCCGAAGCACCAACATCATAAGGGGACTTCAATGTTCTTCTAATTATAGAAGACTGAGGACGTTGAGCTAAAGCTAAAAATAAAGACAGTCTCCGTATCCGTGAGGAGCTGAGTAGTCTGGAGATAAAGGAGCTTCTTGTGGTCAGTATATATGCAGGCACTCTCCTGAAGCCAATTTTATGGCCAGTAGTTCTTTGTCCCCTATGGAGTAATTCCACTCTGCAGAGAAGAAAGTCTTAGAAAAGAACCCACAGATGAGACTTAAGCCCCTGGACCTTTTCTGGGTGAGCACCACTCCAGCTCCCACTGAGGCCCAATGGCTTCTCCGTAGCGGGCCGTGTGAGAACCAGAGCAGAGGTAAAGGCGGACTTCAGCTTAGTGAAAGCTTCTTCAGCCGCTGGAGGCCAAAGTTTAGGCGTTCTCCCTGGTCAGCGACAAAAGGAAATAGAAATTGGCAAAGCCCAGGAATCCCCATATAGAACAAAGTCCTACTGGGGGAGGCCACTGGAGAACCGCAGACAACTTTGTGGGATCCATCTATAGACCCTTATTGGAGATGATGTACCTGAGGAACAGACGGCTCTTCTGATGAAACTGGCCCTTCTTGAGTTAAGCATGAAGGCGATTGCCCCTTAGACGTCTGAGGACTTGTGGTACCCGGGGCAGGTGCGGCTCAAGGTCAATAAAGAACACCAGGATATCATCGAGGTAGACCGTGAAAAAAGTTTATAGCAAGTCATTGACAAACTCCTGAAAGACCGCTGGAGCATGCAAACGGCATGACGAGATACTCAAAGTGTCCATCACGAGTATTGAAGGTGGTCTTCCACTTATCGCCTTCACAGTTCGGAAAGAGGTTATATGCCCCACTTAGGTCTATTTTGCTAAAGACCTTGGCTCCACTCAAAAAGTTCAGCGATCAACAGCAATTGGTTGCATTAATTCACGGTAATTTTGTTAAGGCCATGATAGTCTATGCATGGGCAGAGTGACCCATCCTTTTTGGCCATAAAGAAGAACCCTGTACTGGCAGGAGAAGAGGATTTGCGTATGAACACCCTCTGCAGGTTCTTCTTTACACAGACACAGCCGCAGTTTCTGGCACTGAATGTATATATACACGACCCAGAGGAGAGGACGTGCCCAGGAATAGGTTTATGCGAAAGTCGTAGGGACGGTTTGGAGGCCGATTCTCCACTTGCTTCTCTGAGAAGACATTGGCAAAGTCCATATATGGAGCTGGGAGACCCACCAGAGGCTTGGAGGCCAACAGAGAAGATATGGTGGACTCGGGACAAGGTACCACAAAACTGCAAGCTTGAACCGGACCGCTTGTTCTATAATTGAGTAGGACTGGAACATTTGGACGAGGAGAAGCTTTGTTCTCACCTAGGGGCGCTTCTCCCAGGAACCATAGGTGCGCGTGTTTCCCGGACGCTGAGGACGGACAGGACACATCTTGAGAAAGTGCTCCGGACTAGCACAATAGAGACATTGATTCTCCTGCCTTCGTTGGGAACGCTCTTGAGTAAACAGACGAGCTATCTACCAGCATTGGTTCCTCTGCAGCTGGCACAGCAGGTGGTCTTTGGAACGCAGGAGCCAGGCGGGGCAGACGTCGGGTCCTGACTTGCACTTGTTCGAGACTCTGCTCCTCAGAGCGCTCAATAAACTGGATGTCAATCTGAGTGGCTAGAGCACTCACGGCTGCTTCATTCCAGGATATCTCAGAAGGGGCGCTTCTCCAGGATTTTCCAGGCCCTTTAAATCTTCGGAAGCCAGTGCATGCCCACCCTTGGAGGCGGGGACGCACATGAATCGAGGCAGGGTGAGCCCAACAGCAGGGGTTCTGGAGAGTGGAGAGGGTGATGGGTGTGCCTTGTATACCGAGTTGTAGTTGCAAAGCTTAACATTTCCAATAACATACAACATTAAATAATACAGGAATGATATGTTTTCACTGTCTGAGGAGCCTAAAGAGGCAGGGCTACCTCCCAGTATTTGAAATGCCTAAAAAATATCTTTTAACGGGACCCCAATCACATCCCAAAAGGCTCAAACTAGTGGCGGCACAATGTGACAGTTTCTAGCTCTAACCTTAAGATGATGGAGCATGGCTAATCATGAATTCCCAGGCTTAAGCAGTTGCAAGTTATTCAAGTCATTTTATATGTAGGACATCTTTGGCTATATTTAGTGTTTTTATATTATGGAGAGTATAATAATTGATAGTAATAGTATATTTTGTACAGCATTGGAGTTGTCCTAACAAAGATTAAAATCAATCAGTGCTCTGCACAAACCCAATACTGCAGCTTTGCTGCAGTTGCACTAGGGGGAGCTCAATGCAAAGAGATCTTACAGCTTCAATAGTTGATTTTAGAAGGAAGGAGGCCATGGATAACAAATATAAGTTACCAAAATATAAGATTATCAGAGTCATAGTTCCTGGGTCTATTAGTAAGTGTCCCTCATTTATTCATGCTTCATTTTTCATATGAGCCTGTGGCTTTCCTTCTCACAAATTCTGCTTCAAGTAAAGATGTGGGCTAGCCCCCGACAGAGCTTTTGGGCCATTAATGGGCATTCAAGGCAGGGAGATACTTCCTCAAATGAGCTTAAAATAGAGTAACTGTACTGTAATCACTGACTATAAAAACCTACTGTATTAACCCCTGAACAACTTGGCATTTTTGTGTTTCCATTTTTTGCTCCCTAACTTCAAAAATATATAAATTCTTTATTTTTCCATGTACAGAGATGTGTGAGGGCTTGTTTTCTGCATAACAAACAGAATTTTATACATCATGCTGTGTACTGGGAAGCGGGAAAAAAATCCAAATGCAGTGAAATTGGTGAAAAAATGCATTTGCACCATTTGGGCTTGGATTTTTTGGCTTTCACTGTGCGCCCCAAACGACATGTGTACTTTATTCTATGGGTTGGTATGATCACAGGGATACCAAATGTATATAGGTTTTATAATGCTTTCATATATTAACAAAAAGAAAAATCTCACTTAAACACCTATGATCGGTGCCAGCGCCGACCGCGAGTGTTACTGTTGGGTGTTTGCTGCAATATGCAGCAAACACCCACCTATACAGAAAGGGCTCAGCCTGTGAGCCCTCTCTATCCTCCCGCTCCCGGTGCACGCCATATTATTAAGGCGCACATCGGGAAGGGATTAAGATAATGCTGAACGACTTTCTCTCAGACACACTCACTGTATGGCTTAATTAAAGTGTTTTAATTTTGTTATCTCATAGCACCATGGCACCAAAAATATTATGCAGAAGCTCTTTCACACAGTTTTTGTAATGAAAGTACCTCAGAGGTTGCTCCGTAAAAAATCCTATTCCCTTGTGTTGTGATTGCCATTATTGGTCATAATCTTGCCATGTATTTTGCTAATTCTCAGGATCTAGCACCTAGAAATACTCCTGTGGGTAAATTGTTTGTGCCACCCAACCTCCGCCGACAGGAGATGGAAAAGATTGTGTTCTTTTTTAACTAGACACTCTGATATTGCTGACACTACGTCGTATATAGTGGCAAGGTTTTTATGGTCACCCTCATGGTCATGTGATGTTCAGGATTTAGTAGCAGCGTTTGAAATCTGTGCCAGGACTAAAGTGCCCTTAAAGGGAACCTGTCATCAGAAATTGACCTAATAAACTATTAACAGTATGTTGTCAAGCAGAGGAACACCTTCCAGATCATGTTTCTTTCCTCTCACAAGTCAGTGGCATCATCCAAAAAATCAACTTTGAAGTGAGATGTTAACTGGTTGAATAAAGGCAAGGAGGCAGAGAGTTAACACAAAAGTCTAGATCTCCCTGCCTCTGAACACCTCCACTTGTAACTGACCTCATGCGCTGGACCATGAAAGAAATATGATCTACTGGCAGTGGTTTATTATGCTCATTTCTGATCACAGATCACAGATTTAATGATTTGTCTACCACCCAGGGTGGTTGTGATAGATTTTCTTAAATTAGTTACCCCTTAGGAGACTACCTAGTGCTAAACTAATAACATCCTTGTTTATTAGTCATTTTTTGCACCTACATGGCATTCCAGAAAACATTGGGCAAGATTTATCAGAAGTCTCTGAGGTGAAACTGTTCTAGCTTTAATTTTATATACCGCTGAGGGAAGATAAAGCTGTGCTCTGATTGGTTGCCATGGGCTCCCAATCTGCTCCCAGTTCTGCTCTCAGACACTTCTGATAAATCTCCCCCATTGTCTCTAACAGAACTAACACTTCCACTGAAATATTGCCATTCTTCTGTAATTATTCTCACATTAGGACACATTTACTAAGGGCTTTGCACCACACTTTTGTCGAACTGTGGACATTCTTCTAGGCTAAAACTGCTTGCACAGGTATTTAAGAAGTGTGTGCACTGCTTTGTGTTGCAGCTGCGCTAACCTCCATGCGACACAAATTAGGGGGTGTGCCATTGGTCCGACTGATTCCGACCGAGCGCCATATTTAACTTGCAAATTGTGTCGCATGCCGTATGTTTAAAGTACACCACAAAAACCTCTGTCGGACCAGTGCAGAGAAGCAACAGATTCATGATTTCTGGTGCATGATCTTGGTGAATCGCTGCACCCAGTATTATACACGGAAATAGCACTTTAAGTGCAGTTTCCGACTTTCTATATAAAAGTGCCCCATTGTGTCGCTTAACCATTCCGCTGAGACAACATTCCAATGCTATCATCGAAATCATTCATTCTGTTTCTTTTAGATTACAATTACCTAATGCACTTTGTATACACAGTGGTCCACATTTATTATTAATCATGCAGTGTATTAATCACTAGCGTGAAGAGTACACCTGATTCATGAAGACCAGAGCACGGCAGACTTCTGACATAAATGTAGTGCATGGTGCACATACGCACAGGAACGGCCATTTATGTGCACAGTATTGTGTTGTGACACAATACTGGCGGAAACACTTCATAAATACATATGCAAGCAGTTTGTGCATGTTTTTATGTGCAGTCTATGCCAGAATACTGTTGCAGACTGCTTAGTAAATGTAGCCCGATGAGGCTTATTACTAAGGTTCCGTGGATCGCACTTTCGTTGGATTTTCCAATGTTTTTGGGTTTTGCGTCGCTGTGACAGGTATTGAACTGGGGATTGCATCACGGCTGCGCTGGCTTTCATGCGACAGAAATCGGGGGGCAGTTGGACAATGCATTTTCAGGGAACTCCTCTGGATGGGTAAGTAAATGTGCTAGTGACTAACTAGCTTCCATTGTGGCCCAGGGTGAATTTAAATTTGAGGTAAACAGATTCTAGATTCTTGCATTGTCCAAAATTCCAAAAGTTTCATTGGAAGCGGTTCTGAGAAGCGGAGAGATATAGCTGTTTAAAGTGTACTCTCTCACCTTTCAGCCTATCAGGTAAAGTGGAAATGGAGATGGAGCTGCAAGGAATACAGAGCTGACAGTTTGCAGAAGTACATGCACACTTTGTATCTGTTGCTGAAATTGGGGAATAGTGACAGATTGATGCTGTATGTTTTGACTTTCTTATACAGCATTGGAGTTGTCCTAACAAAGATTAAAATCAATCAGTGCTCTGCACAAACCCAATACTGCAGCTTTGCTGCAGTTGCACTAGGGGGAGCTCAATGCAAAGAGATCTTACAGCTTCAATAGTTGATTTTAGAAGGAAGGAGGCCATGGATAACAAATATAAGTTACCAAAATATAAGATTATCAGAGTCATAGTTCCTGGGTCTATTAGTAAGTGTCCCTCATTTATTCATGCTTCATTTTATTGGTAGATTTCATATAAAGCCTGTGGCTTTCTTCTCACAGAAATTCTCTTCAGCGTAAGATGTGGGCTACCGAGAGCTTTTGGCCATCAAATGGGCATTCAAGGCAGGGAGATACTTCCTCAAATGAGCTTAAAATAGAGTAACTGTACTGTAATCACTGACTATAAAAACCTACTGTATTAACCCCTGAACAACTTGGCATTTTTGTGTTTCCATTTTTTGCTCCCTAACTTCAAAAATGTATAAATTCTTTATTTTTCCATGTACGGAGATGTGTGAGGGCTTGTTTTCTGCATAACAAATAGAATTTTATACATCATGCAGTGTACTGGGAAGCGGGAAAAAAATCCAAATGCAGTGAAATTGGTGAAAAAATGCATTTGCACCATTTGGGCTTGGATTTTTTGGCTTTCACTGTGCGCCCCAAACGACATGTGTACTTTATTCTATGGGTTGGTGTGATCACAGGGATACCAAATTTATATAGGTTTTATAATGCTTTCATACATTAACAAAAAGAAAAATCTCACTTTAACACCTATGATCGGTGCCAGCGCCGACCGTGAGTGTTATTGTTGGGTGTTTGCTGCAATATGCAGCAAACACCCACCTATACAGAAAGGGCTCAGCCTGTGAGCCCTCTCTATCCTCCCGCTCCCAATGCACGCCATATTATTAAGGCGCACATCGGGAAGGGATTAAGATAATGCTGAACGACTTTCTCCCAGACACACTCACTGTATGGCTTAATTAAAGTGTTTTAATTTTGTTATCTCATACCACCATGGCACCAAAATTATTATGCAGAAGCTCTTTCACACAGTTTTTGTAATGAAAGTACCTCAGAGGTTGCTCCGTAAAAAATCCTATTCCCTTGTGTTGTGATTGCCATTATTGGTCATAATCTTGCCATGTATTTTGCTAATTCTCAGGATCTAGCACCTAGAAATACTCCTGTGGGTAAATTGTTTGTGCCACCCAACCTCCGCCGACAAGAGATAGAAAAGATTGTGTTCTTTTTTAACTAGACACTCTGATATTGCTGACACTACGTCGTATATAGTGGCAAGGTTTTTATGGTCACCCTCATGGTCATGTGATGTTCAGGATTTAGTAGCAGCGTTTGAAATCTGTGCCAGGACTAAAGTGCCCTTAAAGGGAACCTGTCATCAGAAATTGACCTAATAAACTATTAACAGTATGTTGTCAAGCAGAGGAACACCTTCCAGATCATGTTTCTTTCCTCTCACAAGTCAGTGGCATCATCCAAAAAATCAACTTTGAAGTGAGATGTTAACTGGTTGAATAAAGGCAAGGAGGCAGAGAGTTAACACAAAAGTCTAGATCTCCCTGCCTCTGAACACCTCCACTTGTAACTGACCTCATGCGCAAAGTTGATTTTCTGGATGATGCCATCATGCTGGACCATGAAAGAAATATGATCTACTGGCAGTGGTTTATTATGCTCATTTCTGATCACAGATCACAGATTTAATGATTTGTCTACCACCCAGGGTGGTTGTGATAGATTTTCTTAAATTAGTTACCCCTTAGGAGACTACCTAGTGCTAAACTAATAACATCCTTGTTTATTAGTCATTTTTTGCACCTACATGGCATTCCAGAAAACATTGGGCAAGATTTATCAGAAGTCTCTGAGGTGAAACTGTTCTAGCTTTAATTTTATATACCGCTGAGGGAAGATAAAGCTGTGCTCTGATTGGTTGCCATGGGCAACAAAACAAGAGTTCTGCTCTCAGACACTTCTGATAAATCTCCCCCATTGTCTCTAACAGAACTAACACTTCCACTGAAATATTGCCATTCTTCTGTAATTATTCTCACATTAGGACACATTTACTAAGGGCTTTGCACCACACTTTTGTCGAACTGTGGACATTCTTCTAGGCTAAAACTGCTTGCACAGGTATTTAAGAAGTGTCTGCACTGCTTTGTGTTGCAGCTGCGCTAACCTCCATGTGACACAAATTAGGGGGTGTGCCATTGGTCCGACTGATTCAGACCGAGCGCCGTATTTAACTTGCAAATTGTGTCGCATGCCGTATGTTTAAAGTACACCACAAAAACCTCTGTCGGACCAGTGCAGAGAAGCAACAGATTCATGATTTCTGGTGCATGATCTTGGTGAATCGCTGCACCCAGTATTATACACGGAAATAGCACTTTAAGTGCAGTTTCCGACTTTCTATATAAAAGTGCCCCATTGTGTCGCTTAACCATTCCGCTGAGACAACATTCCAATGCTATCATCGAAATCATTCATTCTGTTTCTTTTAGATTACAATTACCTAATGCACTTTGTATACACAGTGGTCCACATTTATTATTAATCATGCAGTGTATTAATCACTAGCGTGAAGAGTACACCTGATTCATGAAGACCAGAGCACGGCAGACTTCTGACATAAATGTAGTGCATGGTGCACATACGCACAGGAACGGCCATTTATGTGCACAGTATTGTGTTGTGACACAATACTGGCGGAAACACTTCATAAATACATATGCAAGCAGTTTGTGCATGTTTTTATGTGCAGTCTATGCCAGAATACTGTTGCAGACTGCTTAGTAAATGTAGCCCGATGAGGCTTATTACTAAGGTTCCGTGGATCGCACTTTCGTTGGATTTTCCAATGTTTTTGGGTTTTGCGCCGCTGTGACAGGTATTGAACTGGGGATTGTGTCACGGCTGCGCTGGCTTTCATGCGACAGAAATCGGGGGGCAGTTGGACAATGCATTTTCAGGGAACTCCTCTGGATGGGTAAGTAAATGTGCTAGTGACTAACTAGCTTCCATTGTGGCCCAGGGTGAATTTAAATTTGAGGTAAACAGATTCTAGACTCTTGCATTGTCCAAAATTCCAAAAGTTTCATTGGAAGCGGTTCTGAGAAGCGGAGAGATATATCTGTTTAAAGTGTACTCTCTCACCTTTCAGCCTATCAGGTAAAGTGGAAATGGAGATGGAGCTGCAAGGAATACAGAGCTGACAGTTTGCAGAAGTACATGCACACTTTGTATCTGTTGCTGAAATTGGGGAATAGTGACAGATTGATGCTGTATGTTTTGACTTTCTTAATCATTTGTCTACTAATTCTATTAATTAAACATGTAATTAATTAAACTTTCAAGTTCAAACTCATTTCAAGTTTCATGAAAATAGAGAGGAACATGAGAGACCTGCAAAAAAAAGTGATGAAAGGCTTTAAAGGGGTTAATTAAAGGACATCTACCACCAGGATGAAGGATTGTAAACCAAGCACACTGACATACTAGCCTGTGTCCCCTCTGGCAGTATATGTTCTTCTTTTATCTTCTTATTCCCTGGTTTTTACAAAAAAGGCTTTTAAAATTATGCAAACGAGCCTAAGGAGCTCCAGGCTCCATAGGTGTTAATGGAGCCTGGAGCCCCTAAGGTGCATTTGCATAATTTTAAAAGACTTTAAAAAAAAAAAGGGGATAGGAAGATAAAAGAAAAGCAGATCCTGCCAGAGGGATCACACAGCAGTATGTCAGTGTACTTAGTTTACAATCCTTCATCCTGGTGGTAGATGTCCTTTAAATTACTGTTTTCTTTTATCATGTACAAGCAGTCCCAGATTTTTTCATACACTGCACAGTGTGATCTCTGATGAAGTTCTCTGGATCGTAATTTACTGAAATTAACTTAGAACTTAAGAACAAACCTACAGAACTTATCTTGTTCATAACCTGATAACTTCTAGCATAGGTTTTTTAAAATTATTTTTAACCAGTGGGTCAATTTAAAATAAAAATATAAAATTTGCCACAAAAAGGAAAAATATTACAGGTGTGGGTATGAGAGCAGGTTAATAAGTATGGGGCACATTTACTTACCCGGTCCTGCACGATCCCCGATCCGGAATGTCTGCCGGAATGCACATCTGCCGCGAAATCGTGCGGCCGATTTCCTGTTTGTGTCGCTTCCCCGATCAGGTCTGCCGGAGTTCACCTTCTTCCTGGTGCATGTAAGGGCTTCGCTTGCAACACTAATTTACGTCCCTCCCCCGATTTCTGCTGCGTGAAAGCCGGCGCCGTTGTGCCAAAATCCGATCGCGTGTGACACAATCCCTGGCGCGATACCCGAAAAGTCGGGAAACCCAACAAAATGCGCTCGCAGGACCCTTAGTAAATAAGCCCCTAGGTGTGTGTGAGAACATATGAATTCCCATTCTATTAACAAAGTCTCTTTTATTATTGCCATTATCACTTATGCATTCCTTAAGTTATCTCACTCAGTGACTGTTTGATGCAAAAATATTCTTAATCTTCCTGGCCTCATGAAATGATTAACCATAAGTACAAAGGCATTTAAACTATGTGATTCTTTATGCAATTCATGTATTTGTTTTTTCAAAGCTTTATGAAGTGTATTATATCTATGAAGTATAATAGGTCTTACATTATTACCCAGTATCATATGAAAGTGAAATATGAATTCAGTATTGAAAATCTAGAAATAGAGGGCTATTCCCACAAAGACAAGTTTCTTAAATGTACTCAGGATAACAAAATAACATTCTCTAATTCCCTGTTATAAACAAAAATACAGCATTTCACAGGTATAATTCCAACCTGTCTCTATCAGTCCTGGTGTACACAATTTTGGTTGCCCCTAGACCTGACCCTGGATCTTCTAAATTTAGGGTAAGGCGGAAGAAAGAATTTGGTTTTGCGGATGGGTGCGCTTGTAACCAGGAATAAGTAACCAAAGCGAATTTTGGTAAAATCTTGGTTCGTCTTTATTAGAAGTGATAGACAATATTTAGGTTCATAGGTAGTGACGCGTTTCGGGATAACCCTTCATCAGACCAATATTGTGTTAGCCGGACAGGGGATGTGCGGTGGCTGTAAACAGGATAAAGGGGGATCTGACAGATATAGGCGTTGTACCAAGTTTTATTGTTATTCCCATCCACAGAAAAGGGGAGAATAATCTGATAGATGGGGGTCTGAGTACTGTGACCAAGGTTCTGATGAATGTTTGTAATTTGCTCATGTGATCGGTGAAGGCCTCAAAAGTCAGATCCCCACCGTGTCGTGTCTTGTGTATGTGGATGAGTACCTTCAAAAGCATGGTTGGAAATTTAAGCTATAGATAAAATTCCCCTTTTTCTTTAATTGCCTGCAATTCCGATGCTACAGCGTACAGAACCACAAGCAATTTGAAAGATGAGTTTCTTATCTTCAATATGATGCCAAAAGCTTCTATAAGGTACTATAGCCCAAAACATGGGCATCTATAGTAACGCTACTTCTTTAGCCTCTCAGCACGACTCATTTCAGACTCATTTCAGACTCATTCAGCTCTTTTCAGCTCATTTGCATATGACATTGGAGTTGAATTTGTATAGGTAAATGGTTGAAATTTAGCATACAAAAGGAAATTCTAGAAAGCATATTTCATACCCTACCGGAAGCTACTAGCAGTTAAGTGGGGAAAATCTGGTGTTCTACACTGGAACAAAGCAGGTCGGTGCTATGGCTCCCGCCCCTCATTTACTGCACGGAAAGCACGGGAGGGACCTGTTAGCTCCTGTGCTCCTTTGGTCTCCTCCCGTCACAAGGGCTGACACTGTGCGCCCCGTCGGATGGTTGAGCAGGCACAGGTGACAACTGACAATGAATCAGCCTGCGATGAGTCAAAGGTGACCTGCCGCAGGTGGACGTGTGATGTCATCATGCAACAAAACTGTGGGATCAAGTCCAAGAAGAGGAACAAAGGTAAGTATGTTTTTTATGTTTTATTTTTATTTGTTTATATGATTAAATAATGGGGGCAACACTACAACTACAGGCTACTGGAGGTGTCCCTGTGACTACTGGATAATTGGGGAATCCCAGTGACTACTGGCTAATGGGGGCATCCATGTGACTACTGGGGGCATCCCTGTGACTACTGTCTATAGGTGGCATCACTGTGCCTACTGGGGGAATTGTAGCTATGGTAAGGATCACTGTGACTACTGGGGGGGAGGTACTGTAACTACTGGTGGCATTATTGTGACCATTAGCTTCTGTGTGGGGATAATATTACTATATTGACTATTGTGCGGCTGCTGTTATTATACTGGCTACTTGCTGGGGCACTGTTACTATATTGGCTACTGTGTGGCTGCTGTTACTATATTAACTACTTTGCAGGGGCACTGTTACTATATAGGCTACTGTGCAGGGGCACTGTTACTATATTGGCTACTGTGTGTCTGCTGTTACTATATTGGCTACTCTGCAGGGGCACTTTTACTATATTGGCTACTGTAGGGAGGCACTGTTAATATTATGGCTATTATGTGGGGGCAGTGTTATTATATTGGCTACTGTGTGGCTGCTGTTATGTTGGCTACTGTGCAGGGGCACTGTTACTATTTTGGCTACTGTGCGGGGGCATGGGGCAATGTTAATATAATTGCTACTGTGTGAGGACACTGTTACTATATTGGCTACTGTGGGGAGGTACTCTTAATGTAATGGCTGCTGTGTTGGGGCACTGTTACTATATAGGCTACTGTGTGGCTGCTGTTACCTTATTGGCTACTGTGTAGGGGCACTGCTACTATATTGTCTACTGTGTAGGGGCATAGCATTACAGAGGCATTACGGAGGGATTTGTGGAAGCTGAAGAAATGGGCGGAGAAATGGCTGATGAGGTTCAATGTAGATACTGTACTATATTGGATACTTTGCGGGGCACTGTTAATATACTGGCTTATATGTGGGGGCACTGTTACTATAGTGGCTAGTGTACGGGGGCACTGTTGCTATATTGGCTATTGTGTGGCTGCTGTTATCAATATTGGCAACTGTGAAGCGCTATTATAATGGCTACTGTGCCGGAGCACTGTTACTGTGGGGCCACTGTTACTATATTGCAGTGGTGGCGAACCTGTGGCACGGATGCCAAAGGTGGCACTCAGGGTGCTCTCTGTGGGCACTCAAGCTCAGCACAGAGTTCACCAGACAGGACTCAAAGAATCTAACTGCAGTTTCACACAAGTCAAGATTTACTAATCTCAGTGCTATTTTAACCCTTTAGTCGCCAAGGGAGTAGCTCATATTTCCTAATAGTGTGGCACCTCAGTGGCCAAGCATGTATGAGATGGGTCCTGGATTATAGGAGCCATAACTTTGGATCCCCAGCACCTAGAATTTCTTGGCAGCTTGGAAAACTGGAGGAAAAGGGGAAATAAAAGTGTGGAGAGGACCGGTATATCTTTGAAGGTCCTCCTGCTGTCCCCACGACTCTTCCTGTACAGCGGGACCCTGAAGAGAAGCAACAGTGATAGCCTGGATTTGCCCTCCTGCTTTCAATTGTATTGGTGTCCTCAGGAGGCGGGCATGATTGAAAGTTGTGGGAGAACAGCTCAACAATTCAATAAATAACTGCTTAAATTGGCACTTTGTGAAAAATGAGTGGGTTTTGTTTGTAGTCTGGGCACTCTGTCTCTAAAAGGTTCGCCATCACTGCTATATTGGCTACTGTGTGATTCCTTCTCTTGTCACTCCTCCTTTTAACTCCTTCTTCCTTTCATACACACCTGTTTCATGTCCCATAAGGAGTTTTCTCTTTCCGGTCTCTTACCCTTTATATACAAACTCACGCTGAGGCTTTGTTAGGTATGACTAAGGACTGATGCAATGTTTTGTCCGAAACGCGTCACCAATTGCATTTTTTAGTGATGTTTTGCCGTTTTTAACGTTTTTTGATGAATTAATAAACTAAACAAAAAAAACCTTTAACCTTTCACCAGTGCGGACAGAGTGGATATTTTTCTCTTTTTTTCTCCTTCCTTCCTACATCAACTTTCTGGGTACTTGTTTACCTCTGATCTCCTGCTGTCTTTCTGGTGTGATAGCAGATGAGCCTCCTGTAGCACTGAGATTCCACCCACCAAGCCTGCCTTCCTCAATGCAGCATGACTGGCATAAGAGGGTCAGACTTGGCAGCTTCCAGGGCCCCATCCTAAAAGGAGTCCTGTCACTACAGTAGTGTACCTGCTGGTGTGCATTGGAGGTGGATGGTGCAGTTCTCCTGCTATAGTTCTTCAAGGAAGTTTCTGAGGTGAAGGCTAATGTGTTTCCTCTAGACCCCTCCCTTTCACACGCAAGCTGTAAAAATGTCCAAACATTATGCACATGCAACATCCCCCACCAGGCCCTGGCCTTTTCTTGCGGCCTGGGGGGAAGCCGGGGCCCAGAATACCGGAGTGACTGGCTAATGCAGCTTTGGGCACTCTGTGGTCACGTTGCTTGGTATGGGGTACAGGTCTCCAGCAGGTGGTGTGTGTAAGAATTATGGAGGGAGAGGCTGATGCAATGGTTTCTCCCTGGGGCAACCCCTGAAGTGTATGTCGGATGAATACCTGGGTAATGGATGGGGAGCCCATGATGGTAAGCAGCCTTATTCAGGGATTAGACTGAGGCACGTTGTGCAATTCAATTTACAGCTCTTTATTCAACTGGATAGCGATCCTGGAAACTACAGACCCGTAAGTCTAACTGCTGTGGTGGGGAAAATATTTGAGGGGTTTATTAGAGATGCTATCCTGGAGTATCTCACTGTGCACAACCTTATAACCCAGCGACAGCATGGGTTTATGAGAAATCGGTCCTGTCAGACTAATCTGATTGGTTTCTACGAGGAGGTAAGTTCAAGACTGGATCTGGGGGACGCTGTGGATGTTGTATATCTGGACTTTTCAAAGGCATTTGACACCGTGCCACATAAAAGGTTGGTATATAAAATGAGACTTGATGTTACCAGTGGAGTGCCACAGGGGGTCAGTATTGGGGCCACTTCTTTTTAATATTTTTATTAATGACCTTGTAGTGGGTTTACACAGTCAAGTTTCAATATTTGCAGATGATACTAAGCTGTGTAAAGTAATAAATACTGAGGTCGATAGTTTAGCATTACAGAGGGATTTGTGGAAGCTTGAGGGATGGGCAGAGAAATGGTTGATGAGGTTTAATGTAGATAAATGTAAAGTTATGCACTTGGGCCATGGAAACAAAAAGTATAATTATGTTCTAAACGGTCAATTACTTAGTAAAACTGAAGCTGAAAAGGACTTGGGGGTATTGGTGGATGGTAAACTTAATTTTAGTGCCCAGAGCCAGGCGGCTGCTGCTAAAGCAAATAAAATTATGGGATGTATCAAGAGAGGAATAGATTCTCATGATAAAGACATAGTTTTGCCCTTATACAAATCCCTGGTCAGACCACACATGGAATATTGTGTACAGTTTTGGGCACCAGTGTATAAAAAGGATATAGTAGAGCTGGAACGGGTGCAGAGGAGAGCAACCAGGATTATTAGGGGAATGGGGGGACTAGAATACAATGACAGATTACAAAATTTGGGATTATTCAGTTTAGAAAAAAGACGACTGAGGGGAGACCTCATTACAATGTACAAATACCTGAACGGACAGTACAAGGATCTCTCCAAAGAACTTTTTATACCTAGGCCTGTGACCAGGACAAGGGGGCATCCTCTACGCCTAGAGGAGAGGCGATTCTACCATCACCATAGACAAAGGTTCTTTACTGTAAGAGCAGTGAGACTATGGAACTCTCTGCCGCAGGAGGTTGTTATGGCCGACTCTATGTACATGTTCAAGAGAAGCCTGGATGACTTTCTGGAGAGAAAAAATATCACGGGTTATGGGGATAAAACATTTATTTAATTCTTAAAGGTTGGACTTGATGGACTTGAGTCTCCTTCCAGCCTTATATACTATGATACTATGAACTTTAAACAGCAGGCAATGGCCAAATGGTAGCAGCAGATTCAGCAAGCTGGTGGGAGATAGCTGGTCCGCAGGAAGGTTGTTCACAGCCTGATGGTAACTTCAGGCTGGGCTGGTAGAGATGGGGCCGAGTCCAGATGATGGACCTCTGCTCTGGGACTTAAGTCTCCTGACTTTCCCTAAGGTATTAGGCAATGGACTTAGGTACCTCTTCTTCCTGGTAGTGGGTCTGGATGGAAGCTCGGTAGACGCTGCACACTTGACCTGCTTCTCTATCTACTGACTAGAATCCAAGACTTTGTGCTCCCGGCCACCAGGTGTTTATATACTCCCTAGGTCAGAAGGTAGCACTCTCCATTCAGCTTCCAGCTCTCTTTACAATATCACAAAAAATATCATTGGACAATAACATTTGGCATTATTAACTCTTGCCTTACCAGGCAGCTGCAATTACAAAATTCTCCAGTACTTAGAGACCACCAACAGATATGATCAGTCACCCAAAAAGCTCCTAACATGGAGCTGGTGCTATTCGCAACTACCACCTTGCCTATGCGTTGGCAGCGGTGTTGCACACATATACTAATATATGAATTGTGCATAGAAAAGAAAAGGAGAAAGCAGCAAAGAATGTGAACAGGATCACCTAGTTGCCAGCTCAGTTGACAAAGAAAATAATAGTGCAGCAACCCACTTCTATTTTTTCTGCTGATGGTAAGGCTGCATTCGGAAGCAACTTTTGATTTGTGTAATGAAACGTCATTTAAAGGCACCAGGGAAGAGCTTGGCCCGATCACATCAGGAACGACCGTGCGCTAGTATTCAATAATTTGACCCTGCACATTTGTGAGGCAAAATGCACTTTGGGCCAATGTCTGCAGCATTGTATGGTCAAAACTATTGACAGATTCCCTTTAAAGGAAACCTACCACTACGGATCTAGCTATTACCTATACCTCTAAGGTATGTAAGGATAGCCCTTTTAAGGGCTATTCCTTTAGTCCCCTTTATCTTTTTTTCATCTTTAATTTTGATAATTTTCTAATTTACCAAAGAGGCTACCGGGGCGTAGCCAGAGCTACTGGCTGCACGGCGCGGCTATCCCAGTAGCCTCCTTGATCCTCCAACCCAGATATTTTCAGCGAGCCGGCGTATGTGCAGATTGCAGGCCACCGGCTGCGTGGTCTTGGGTCCAAAGCTGGGATCAAGGAGGCTACTGGGGTTGGAATAGCCGGTCCCTGTAGCCTCAGCTCCGGCTAGTCCTCGCCCCAGTAGCCTCTTTTGTAAATTAGCATATTATCTCAATTAAAGATTAAAAAAGATAAAGGGGCCTAAAGGATTATCCTTACATACATTAGAGGCATCTACCACCAGATGTACCTTAATAGGTAGATCTGTTGTGGTAGGTTTCCTTTAATAAAGTGTATTGCAAATTTATTATCAAAAAAGTACACTTTTTTAGAACTAAGCCATAAAGGGTTTAATTATTGTACCTGTATCACAAGGCATGCAAATCTGTTCTACATGTGTAGCCAGCTATGCAAAATGTGTAGACAAAACAACTCATAGTAAAATTCCAGATATTGTAGCTTACAGCATTTGTACTATACCAAAGAAACACAATTTTTATGTATAATTACCACAGATTTCATTTGCAGTATTACATTCTTGAGATAACAGCTATACAGTAGTTTTGAAAATCTACAGCAAATTCCAAAATAATCAGAAAGATCTACTATGTATCAGAAACGTTATTTGCTAGCATCGTACAGTCAATTTGTTACTGTTTATGCATTAAAGATCCACAATAAACATATTGCATCTACTTTAGCACTTATCAATAGACTCAATTAGGGAAACTTTATTGGGGTGGTTCATTCATTTTTGACTTTCAGACAGAAAACTGTATTTTTCTTTGCTGTGCCTGTTGCACCATATTTTGTAAGTCTCGGTGCTTCAATACTTGTGGTTTTGTGACACTCACAAATTTTTCTTTTTTTCGGGTGCACAATTTGGGCTCCACTTGGGAATCCAACACTTTTTCTGCACATCTAGCTTTCCAACACATTTTTGGTGCAATATTTGGCACACACTAAAATAAATAAATAAATAAAAAATTCTTGCACAAATGAGTCTTTGCATTTTTTATTATAATGTATAGTAAATTGAACGGCAAATGGCGCCCAAATGTCCAAATCACGACTTTTACACCTTTTTACATGACATTAAAAATTATCAAAATGTCGCACAGTCCTCAAAATGATAGCAATGAAAACATCAGCTAATTTCACAAAAAATAACTCATCGCACATCTCCGTATACCGAAGTATGAAAAAGTTATTAGCGTCAGAAGATGGCAAATTTTTTTTTTCTTTTTTGTACACATTTGTTTATTTTTTTAAAATGTATTTAAACGCAATAAAACCTGTATAAATTTGGTATCACTGCGATCGTACCAAACC